>JARHVA010007404.1:660000-665000 GCA_037957365.1 Torreya grandis
AATGTTTAAAAATAGTAATTATTTTTCTTAGTTATAATAAATTTTGACTAATATAAATAAATTTGACACTATGTTCATTTAAAAAGAAAATTGACCTATACAAAAGTCATTTAACTATTATTAACAATAATAACCATCTATGTGTTAATTATAACCCTAACACATAGATCATGTAAAGAAATAGAATCTCATTTACTACTATAGCAATGTAAACTAGCCAAAACACTATCATACTACACTTAGTTATATCCAAAATAGCAGTAAGTCATATTAATACATACATAGATTCACTCACTCGACATAGCAACAACATAACTGAGATAGACTAAGTATGATAACCATAAGTGTAATCACATGACTAAATCTACATAAGCATCAAATTGAAATCAAAATCACATCACTTAGCAATAAAATATAGACTAAAGTGATCTAATCAAAACTTATCAAAGTGTTTTAAATATTTTTTGTGTGTGCATGGGTTTCTAATTATTCAATCTATCATTTCCTAATGCATTCATCTACACCACCCTTTCTAATGATTCCCTCCCTCCATCATACTCTGAGGGATGGATATATCTTGCATTCACCTCATGACAATGAAGGTAATTATCTTGAAACATATATAATCCATAATATATTATTCTAATTAACTAACATGATCATCATGTACATTATATAAAATTACAACTAACTCTATAACTAATCAATCAAGTAAAATAATCAACATATAACTACCCATAATCAACATATGAAATCAAGCTTATTAAAAATAGAAATTAACCAAATAATAACCATGAATATTTATTAATCAATTGGTTATTAGGTCTATAAATAAATCAAGATGTCACATCCTTCCCCCTAAAGCTTTCCATTGTCTTGATGACTCTTATTCAAACATAAATTATAAATTTAAACATTATTAATCAAAAAATAAAATAATAAGCAATAATATATTAAGTAAACAAATGTGGAAATAGCCTGTAAAACTCATTGTAATCCTTTCAAGTTTCACTATCTTTAGAATACTAATCTAGTGACATTATTTATCAAAAAATAAAATAATATGCAATAACATATCAAGTAAATAAATGTGGAAATAGCTTGTGGAACTCATCATAATACTTTCAAGTGGCACTATCTTTAGAATATTAGTCCCATTAGACCTTGCACTGTGACACTTTTTTTTTATGTAAACTAAGTTTATGAGTGTCAATTATTATGATTGATTCAACCATGACCATTTTATGATCTAGAACCTACAAATCATTCCAATCCAACACATGTGAAGGATCAAAAACATACTTTCTAAGATAATACACATGGAAGACATTATGTAAAAGAGATAGAACTAGTGGCAATACAAACTTATACATTACAAGATTGACCATTTTCATAACCTCCAATGGTCCCACATATTTAGGTGAAAGTTTAGATAACTTCCAAAACATAATCAAGATTTTCTAAGGTTTAACCCATAGAAATAATTTATCACCTACATAAAAATACCTTGTTGTTTTCCTCATATCAACATAACTCTTCTATCTATCATTGGCCTCATCCAACCTCTAGTTGATTTTTCTAACTTTCTCTTCCATTTACACAAGCATCGTAGGTCCAAAGACTATAATTTCATCTAACTTATCCCAATGGATTGGTGTTATACACTTTCTATATAATGCCTCAAATGGATCCATCTTCAATGATCATTGTTAAGAGTTATTATAATAAAATTAACCAATGGAAGGTACTCCTCTCACTTGTATTGCTAATCTATGTAATACATATGAAGTATATCTTATAAAATTTGGTTAGATATCTCTATTTGTCCATCCATTTTTGGGTGATATGCAGTGTTTAAATTCACCTAAATACCTAAAGTTGAATTCAAATTCAATCAAAATCTATAATTTTTTCTTATATCTCAATTTAAAATGATGTTTTATAGAAATCCATGTAATCGGTACACCTCTTTCACAAATCTCTTTGTAAGCATAGGTGCATCATATTTCAAGTTTCTTGGTAAGAAGTGAGAAAACTTTGTTAGTTTGTCAACTACAACCAAAACCATATCATTTCAATTTTATGATAACAACAAACCTTGGACAAATTCCATGCTAATCACATGACACTTTCATTCTGGTATATCATATAGATATAACAATCTTATCAGATGCCCATGTTCAAGTTTCACATGCTAGCATTCCAAAAAATGAGAGATAAAATCCACTGCATCCTTCTTGATATCTATTTTTGGAAATATAAATAAAAAATGATGTAATGCATTTTGTGTCTCATTGTTTGAAATGTTAGTGTGTGAAAGATAAACATGTGAATTTGGTAGGATTTCTATATCCACATGGTATACTATAATGGAAGTGGTAGGTGATTATTATGGACTTTGTCTAATGGTTGCCATTATGATATAATTGACATTATATGATTTTTATTATAGTTGATAAACTAACCAAGGTAGCTGACTTCATGTCAAGCCACTTGACATATGATGCACCTATGTTCATGAAGAGATTTATGAAATAGGTGTATTGATTGCATGGATTGATGAAAAATACCATTTTATATCAAGTTCCAAGAATGACTTCTATATTTTGGTTGACTTTGAATTTAGCTCTAGGTACAAAGATGAATTTTAAAAATGCATATCACCCAAAAATCAATGGAAAGATAGAGATAATTAACAAAGTTTTAAAAGATCTCATTTGTATGTATTGCATAGATCAGTAATACAAGTGGGAGGAGCACCTTCCATTGGTTGTGTTTTCTTATAATAGCTCATACCAATCAACATTGATGATGGATACATTTTTAGCATTATATGGAAGGAGGTGTAAAACAACAATCAATTAGGATAAGTTAGAGGATAGGGTAGTCTTTGTATATGCAATGCTTGTATAAACGGAAGATCAAGTTAGAAAAATCAGGTAGAGGTTGGTTGATTCCAATGATAGACACAAATGTTATGCTAGTTTGAAGAGAACAATAAGGAATTTTTATATAGGTGATAAAGTATTTCTATGTGTTAAGCCTCAAAAAATCTTGATTAAGTATTAGAAGTCATCTAAACTTTCACATAGATATTTGGGACCCTTTGAGATTATGGAAGTGGTCAATCCTATAACATAAAATCTTGCATTCCCACTAGATCATCTCTTTTACATAATGCCATCCATGTGTATTATATTAAAATGTATGTTATAATCCTTCACATTTGTTGGATTGGAATGTTTTGTAGGTTATGGATCATAGGGTGGTCACGGTATGGCTAATAAAAGTAATTGACACTCACAAATCTAGTTTACATAATAGAGAAGTGTCATACAACAAGGTCTAGTGGGATTAATATTCTAAAGGTAGTACCACTTGGGAATATTATGATGAATTATATAGGATATTTCCACATTTGTTTACTTGATATATTATTGCATCTTATAATATTTTCTATTGAATAATGTTTAAATTTATAACTTATGTTTGAATAAGTGTCATCGAGATGATGACCATCTTTAGGGGGAAGGATGCCACATCATGATTTCTCTCTAGACTTAATAACATATTGATTCATGGATTTTCATGGTTATTATTTGGTTAATTATTTTTTTAATTAAGCTTTATTTCATATGTTGATTATGGGGAGTTATATGTATCTTAATTTAGATGATTGATTAGCTATGTAGTAAGTTATAATTTTATATTATGTACATTATGATCATGTTTTTAGCTAATTATAATAGTGTCTGTGTGTGTGTGTGTGTGTGTGTGTGTGTGTGTGGTTTGATCTAACTAACTTCATTATTGTGAGTTGGATGAATGATAGATCCATCCCTCAAAGTGTGATGGAGGGAGGGCATCACTGGATAGGGTGGCATAGATAAAGACATTGGGTGATGATAGATTAAATAACTAGAAACCCATGTACACACACCAAAATAGTTAAAATATTTTGATTAGATAGCTCTAGTATGTCTTTGATTGATAATATACTTATGTTATTGCACTTATGGTTGTTGTACTTAGTCTATCTCAGTTATGTTGTTGCTATGTTGAATGAGTGAATCTATGTATGTCTTAATATGACTTACTATTGTCATTAGATATAATTGAGTGTAGTATGATAGTGTTTTGGTTGGTATACATTATTTTATTAGTAGACAAGATTCAATTACTTTGATCTATGTTGTATGGTGATTATTAATGCATATAGGGTTATTATTGTTAATAATAGTTAAATGAATTTTATAAAGGTCAATTTTATTTTTAAATGAACGTAATGTTAAATTGATTTATATTAGTCAAAAGTTATTATAACTAGGCAAAATCATTACTATTGTTAAACAATAATTGCATTCTATGATGATTAATTTTTATTTGATGATTAAATGTTTTGTTAATAGCCTTATGCTAAATTGACATTATATTTAGAATTATAATAGTTGGTTGACTTTTATTAAGTTGATTTTAAAAGGGTCAAACTCATTGTTAATAACTATAGTGATTAAAGGGTTCAATGAAGTCATTGTTATCATGCGTATAGTTTGAATGAATTATTATTATTTCAAATGAAAATTTTGAAATATTAGGGTTTTTAATCCCATAATTAATTTCTTGATCTTGAACCTCTCATTCACATGATATTAACCTACATAGTTTAGGATCTTGGTGAATTGCTCCAAATATTCATTCATAGAAAGGTCTCCTTGTTTAATATTTTGAAAATCTATCAGCTTCTAATCAAAAACATCTGTGAAATCCATCATGACCTAAACAATGTCAAAAACTATTCCCAAGTGGTGGTGGTAGATGTGAGGTTCATCTAAAGCTTCTTGTTTGTCCACCAAGTTGTTGCTTTAGCAAAAATATGATATGCTCTTCAAACCACTTTGGTGACTTTAGAGTAATTTTGAATATCAAAATATTTCTCCATCTCTATCAACCATGGTTCAGCTGCATCTTCCAAAATGGTTCCATCAAACTTGGGTGGATTC
>JARHVA010007404.1:670000-691342 GCA_037957365.1 Torreya grandis
TATATTAGTAATAAAATACATACTAAATATATCTAATCAAAATTGATCAAATAATTTTAACTATTTATGGTGTGTGCATGTGTTTTTATTTCTTCAAACTGTCATCTGCCAATGCCTTCATCTATGCCACCCTCTTCGATGATGCTCTACCTCCATCAAAATTTGAGGGATGGATCTATCCTATATCCATCTCATAATAATAAATGTAGTTATCCTGAAACATATATAATCCATAATATAATATTGTAATAAACTAACATGATTATCATCTACACAATTTAAAGGTAATAACTCCACAACTAATCAATCATGTAAATTAATCAACATATAACTATCGATAATTAGCATATGAAATAAATCTTGATCAAAATACTAATTAACCAAATAATAACCATGAAAATCCATAAATAAGTAGAGTATTAGGTCTATGGAAAAATTAGGGTGTGACATCATAAAAATTTATGATTTGAATTATTTTCCAAAAGGCTGTAGTTAAATGATCAAAGGGTCAAGGATAATTTGTGAATGTTTCTTAACCAAACTTCATCTCACAATATTGAGAATGCTTCATTTTGGCTTAACCTTTGACTTTAGTTCAAATTTTAACTTTCAAAGATGACTTGATGTTAAAGTTTACTTTAGTTGAATTTTAAAGTTTATCTTTTTTTTTTAATTTTATAATTTGAAATTATTTGACTCTTGATAGTTTAATTCATTTTAATTTTGATTGTTGACTTCAATTCACTTTTGGAAGTAGAATTTGTTTGAAGTTTGATTTTAACTAGTTTATATTTTTGAAATGAACCTAAAGTGGATTTCAATTAAAAATAAATTTTAGGTCAAATAGACCTATCTAATATTTGATTTTAAATTGGAAGCATGATATTAGAATGGGGACATAATGCCATATAAAATGGATAATGTAATTCTTAGAAGGGAATGAAGATTAACCAAAAATTAGGCATAATAATGATTTATTGTGTTGGTTTAAAATGTTAATGTTTTGTACTTAAGATATTTATAGCTTATTTAATGTGTAATATGTATCAAAAAAATGAGGAAAAACCAACAAAAAATAAACAACATGCATTTAGAATATGCCTTAACTTTAGTGGAAGAACAATTGTAAAATTGAAGTGTAGTATACATAACTACCTTATTTGAAGTGGTGATAGATTATTTTAACCTAACAATAACTTCAAATGGTATGTGATGAAAACATGGGGGAGGTTATTTTACATCACACTATAATTAATTTACAATTGAAGGTATAAATCTAAAAATTTTACATGGATTTTATAAATTATACCTAATATACCTTGTAATACATGGGGCTCAAAATATGTTGAAGAATAATAAATAATGGAAAATTATAAATAGTTTATAGTCACTATTTAACCAATTCATTTGTGAGGTCTCAATGAAGTGTTACCATAAATTTGGACTTTTAGGATGATGTCTGATAGCATAACATTAGGGATAAACCCCTTACTCTCATAAAACCCTTTATTGGGAATTTTTCTATGATTTTAGTGAAATTTGTGCTTACTTTATATCCCAAGTCAAATGTATAGGATGTGTACATACACTAGGAGATAAAACCCCAATATTCACACCCTAATAACTTATAAAAAAGATATGAAATCCACTCCATGTGGTCAATAAAGAAAAACAATTGAAACAAATAACCTATGTTTTTGGTTATTTAGGCTCCCTCAAGGGGAAAAAGGAGATAATACACATGATATATTATTCACAAGAAAAAAAACAAAGAAAATATGTAATCAATGAAATAAATCAAGAATTTTTTTTATAACACCAAATTCATGTGTTGATTCCTTCTAAGTGCACCAAAATAAAGTATTCATAAAGTTTTTTTTTTAGTAGAAACCACATGTTTTTCAAGAAAAACTAAAGTTAAAAAGTTAATATTTTTAATTATGGTATTTGGAAAACAAAATAATTAACATACATATTTATTTAACTCATGGTAAGATTACACAAAGTGATCCCACCATTTATTAGGGTGACCCTACCATTTAGTAGGGAAAACTCATCATTCTATAGACAAAAGAAATATCAAAAGGAAATTGGTGATCTATTGATTATTAGAGAGATATTCTCAATTTTTAGGATGATACCATCATCAAACATATATTCCCATCAAGTTTAAAATTATAAACAAGAATAAAATATAATTTTTAACCTTCATGATGTCTTCATCTCATAGGTCAATTTCATTAGTACATAGCGCATTACCTCTAAAATGTATAGTTTTCCCACCAATACACAATGTGTTCCCATCATTTTCTTGAATAACACAAAGAGACAAAAATAAGGGAGAAGTGATATCATCATTACACAGAGTGATACCACTAATTATGGGAAGTGAATATGTAGATATACAAAGCATTCCCATCAAAATCTAAAGAACTCAATAATGGAAAATTTAACAAAAAAAGTGAAATTAGGATTTGAAATGATCTAAATTTATAATTAGAGGAGGATGGAATGTTCTAAATAGGATTATGGAGTGCATGGTCCCACCAAGCATGTGATATGTAAATACATGAGTACAAATGAGGTTATTTATTATTAGTCATGAAATAAAACATGAAAAAAATAAGAAACATAACATCTTACGCATGATCATTGGATTGGGTAAGGTCTAAGAAACAACAAGCCAAAAAATGGAAGACAAACCAAAAGTGATCATTCCTTTGTCATGGACATCATGTCATAATCTAGATGTGTATGTGATGAGTCCAAATTTTATTTCATGATATCTTTATCAATGTCATAACATCATGTAGATGACATATCCCCTTGACTAATTATGATTTGCATGATCTAATTATAATAAATAGTGAATATTTTATTTTATTTTAACTAAGTGAGTTTGCACAAAAAATATTGATAAGAGTAGAAGGTGAGCCCTCTATATATATATCTTTTTTATAATAATTTATTCCATCAGATAATATTCTAGATGAATGGTTTATGTGCAGTCTAATTTTGGTGATAAATGTAATTAATATTTGGCATATGGTTTGAATTAATAGATCATGGGTGCAATTATCATATTTTATTGCATTTATGTTAATATTTACAATTTTTGACAACTTGGCCTATAATGACATGATGGTGTGATGATGAGGATATTTGTTGAATTTTCATAATTAAAAATTTATAAAATTACCATGTATTTTATTTTTAGCTATTTGATTTTTGTAATAAGCTAATTAATCTTGATCATATTTTGTGTGATTTATGTAATATTGAAATTTGAGTAATTGTCTAACTTAATTAGTCTAGAACATCACTTTCAAATTATAAATTTGAATTTCCATGAATAAAATAATGGACATCAATTGGATATGATGAATTTACTCAATAATGTATGCCCCAATGTGCTCTAAAATATGCACGTCAAGTCTGCATGAAAATTTGGGTGCTTTAGTTATTTATGACTTTATTTACATGTTGTAAAAAATCATTCTAATTGCAAATCTAACATGAAAGCAATGAAATTTGAGAGTATATAATTTGTATAATTGAAAAATACACATGTTAGGTTGAGCCACATCCTTACAATGGCATCTTGAGATATTTGTGTTGATTTATATGAAAACACATTTGATAGTCTAAACATATTGGGAAAGAGATACCAAAGATCCCTGAAGAGTGTGAGGATTAAAAGGTGTCAAATTAATTCCCTATTGTGATAAATATTACTTATATGGTGGATAGATGATGATATAAGTGAGAGTAGGTACCATAGGGAGAGTGCAGATGTAGGAAAGAAATAGTCATATGTTTTATGCTTTTTGGATTCACAAGAAAAACATACAAGTAATAAATTTGTTTGAATATAATATACTACTTTAATATTATAATTCATTTAATTATGTTCAATAAAAAATAAAGAAAAAAGTATATAATGGATAGAAGAGAGCAAAATATCTTATTTGTTGTTTTATTCTAGGATATGATAATGATCAAGATTCATCAAAGGGCTACCTTAAATATCTTGACCTTCTTCATTTTATATTCTAACTATTTTTATCTATTATACAATTGTGTTGATTGGGGATAGCAATGCTAATTCTAGTTTACAATTTTTATGTAGTTGTCCAATCAAGGATATGTACAGGAGTGGATCCAAATTTGCATCAAACATGCATTGTGACCTGTATAACTATTTTACATCACTAGACTTGTCTTCTTATGTGTGTGATATAGATAATAATTAAAACCTTAGTTTCATTATAGTTTGCCTCTTGTAGCCTGATAGAGAGATATCTTTAACATGAGTTGAACCATCCCTAACACCCCCATTTGTTGTTAATTATTGCATACATAGCCAATGCTCTAAATTGGGCATTGAACTCACATGTAATTATTCCTCCTTGGATAAATGTGAAATTATAATAGTGTGAATAAATTATCTTTCTCATATTAACCATTGGTAAAAGTAATTCCATAGTGTATTTGACCTTCTTAATGATTTAGATGTTTTGTTTAGTTTCGTAGTGTAATTTTATAGATTGAAATAAATAAAACTTTTCAATTAGATAGTTGCCTAATCAAATTGTTTGGTGTGTTAATTATACTATAGTATTTGTATATATAGGAAAATTTTATTTTGAAATAAAACCTAGTGACATGTAAAAATATGAAAATATGATGGGAACATAAGGCTAATAAAATGGTCACAAAGTGAAAGATAATGAAAAGGATAAAAGGATAAGCCTGGATACTTGTGTTGTAGTTGGACACTAATGTGGATTCTAGTGTCCTCAATATATGCAAGTGTATAGGAGATAAAATTCATATATAAAAAAAATAAAAGGTTTTTTATCCTTGGCATACACTAGATGAAGAGTAATAAACATAACATATAAGCTCACAAGGTAGGAATATCAAATGAAATAAGATGGAATTGAAGATGTCCATAAGAGACTAAATTACTAGATGTTTAATTCTTAGTGAAAAGGTATATACTTACAAGGATAGTATAAATGTGTGTGCTTGCACCAAAATGGGTGCATACATTTTCCCCAAATTAATATATCATTACAATAAAAATTGAAATTACTATTTTAAAGGAAAATAAAATGCATACCATGGTGTGGACAATACACCTTGTCTTTGCTTGATATTTTATTAAATATTTCATTTTGAATATGACCTAAAATAAATAATATTTCATGAATTAATTAGTGTATATAGCCTATATGTAAGAAATAATAAAGAGTATCATAAATAAAGAGCATGGATAGAATACACCTATGTATGTGTCACATAGTGATGGTTCTAGAATGTTAGAAACTAGAGAAGCAGACAAGGGGATTGCAACATCATCCATGTTCTAGAAAGTAATTTGAGTGAGCCTACAAGTAGGGAAGTGGGTTTTAACATGGTGGTTTTATACCTAGATTAGTTAGAGTTTCTATTTTATCATGCCCCCAACCTAGAATAGGAAAAGTTATGTTTTGGCCTTATAGAGTATCATCTTCGAACTAACACAACTTGAATGAAAAAGATATGTATATATATAAATTGGTATCGGATGATTGATGTGATAAAGTTCACCAAAAAACTTTATGAGAATGGATGGTTTAATCCCTCCAATCATACCAAAAATAACATCTAACCACTATAGACAGGTAAGGCTCAATATAATTCATAAAATTTCACCTGGATTATTAGTATGTAAAAGTCCATGATGTGGTAGGAATCCATAAAAGATTTTTAGAATATGAATCTAATTTTGATTTTTAAATATTAGGCACACATTAAATAAAATATGCATCTTAGATATGTCTCATGCTGAAATTTCATATAACAAATGGTACCAATGTATATAATTTTGCCATAACTATGAAGTTGAATCTTGTACTATGTATTTTTTCCAATTTGGAAAGTGTGTATGGAGAACATGCTTCCAAATAATCCACCCACTATATATGGATAAATGTGAAAAATTAAATAAGTACCGATATGGAGGACATGTTTCAAAAACATGTCCCTACTATGATCTAGATGTGTTGAAAAGTAGATAAGTATGGAGACCATGCTTCCCAAGCATGCCCCCCACTAAATCTGGATAATGTGAAAATTGTAGTTTATTATGTACAACATGTTTATAAACATACCCTTACTAAGATTCCCTCCCTTTTTAGATGAGGTGATAGAATTCCTTCTATTTTTCTCCTCTCAAAATGAAAAATAATAATGTTCTTGATATAATTTACTTGATATTATTTTGAAAATATTGTGGACAATAATTTATAACATTACTTTTGGTAGTATTTAGAATCTAAATAGAATATTTGTGCATAAGAAAAAAAATTGGTAAATTTAAAGAAATCATATTTGGTATAATATGGAAGATATAATTATATATATTCTAACATAACATATGGTTTTGAAATTGGACAATCGATGCTCAATATATGCACATTTGAAGTTTATATAGAAGTTGTATATTAGGTACATTAAATAAAAGTTTGAAGTCATTTGCATTTAGAAATTTTTTAAAATTTGAGATATAATTTAGATAATAACCATGCCACATCGAATATCCACTTGACTGATATGATTTGATGAACTCCATAGAGTCATATCTAGCCAGGGTTCTTTTGAGCTAGCATGTAGGTTTGATTGTCAATTTACTAGTAAATTTAATTTTTTTAAATATTTTCATTTTATGTCTTTTAATATGATTTTAGATACATATAAAATGTCTTAGATGATTTCATAGATAAAATATTTCTAGTTTTCAAGGGTAGTTGTAAGCATTTGATGTTTCCATCCTACATGGATGTTAGCATCTGACACCTTTGCCCTGCATGAATTCTACCACAACACTATTGTACTATTAATTTCATGCATATTTAACTATAAATTATGTATAATTTCACTAAAATATAATTTATAACAATTTTTTTTGTTGTATTCCTTATTGCATGAGGATATACATATTTGTGAGTTTTGGCATGATTGACATTATTCTACTTTAGTAGAGTTGCATCTTCATGCAGCCAACTAGGTTATCATTCATCAGGTGGGGTTGGGTCACATGGCCTATTTTGGATAAATTACCTATGATATACACCTCCTCACATATCTAGATGAGATGTGGAAGCTAGATACATGCACTTTTTTATCTTCCCTCAGGTGAGATGATAGTCACTTTATAGGATGTGTATAAGAATTTATGTATTTTGATCAGAGGTGTTAGAATTTAGGTTGTTTTAGATGGTATCCCAAGATATATTCAACATTCCCATGTATATTTCACTTTTTATAGAGATATATATGTAGACCTAATCAACATGATTCATTTTGATAGTATTATTAAAGGTAATGTTCCATGGTTATGGAAGTTTATTTTCATTTTAATGACATCATTTTTGGTTGTGGAGGGTGGAATAATTAGTATTTCATATACAATGTACCATATAGTACAACATATTGATCTTGATCAAAAAATATATTCATGGGGATATAGTGTATTGGCCCATTTATACAAGGATATTTATAGGTATGCATGAGAGAGTCATGATGGAGGTATTGGAGCTATAAATCTATTACATGTTAGGGATTATGAGCATATTACAATGTTATAGCTTGTTAGTACTCACCTACCTAAATGGGATCATCCATAAATGTTTATAGAGTGATGGGTATTTCCATTTGGTAGGGTACATACTATGATGGTGTACTATGTTACTTTGGACAAGTTTACTCCATAGCATATTATCTCACATCCTTATATGAATTTTGTTAGATGTCCTAAGTATTGAAATGAGTTGTAGAGGGTTTGTATTAGCAGGTGGTTGGTTGATTGGTTTCCTAGTGTTTACAAATTTTTAGTATGATCAATTTTTATGGTAGTTGGTATAGATCATGGAGTTCCATTGGCACCCTACATGTACATCAGCCAATATAGAGTGGGTATAGGCCCCATGATAGGTTTTGACCTATGACTATAGATATATCCCCATGTCAAATCTATAAGTGAGATCCTATTATTCCCCTAGCTGTACAAGATGATTTAGGATGTATAAATGGTTATGGAAGTGGTGGATTAGAGATTAATGTCCACTATTGTATTATATTGTAGTTTCACCCATATGTCATTCTTGTGGCACAAGGGGGTGCAGGAGAAGAGATGGGTAAGGAGGCATGTGATGGTGATCATGTAGAATAACATTGGTGGATGAGGTAGCTATTAGGGACACATTTGAGTACCATATTTTTTAAATTTGACATTTTATTTAGTTATAATAGTATATAAAGTCTTTACTTTTATTTATGTAATTAATTGGTATCATATCTCTAATGTCTATAGCTAATCAAGAGTGGGTGATGATGGTATATTAGGTGATACATGACCTCACACATAGTGTCCCTATGGATATAAGTGGATATGGGTTTATTTATGGGTTAACTAATATTTAATGTGCCCATACATGTTTATTTGACTTTTTAACAAGAATTGTGGTAACATACCATACTATAGTCACCGATCATGAGGAGTTATTTGATGATTTTGATAGGCATGATAACCTGAATTAGAGTGAAACTGAGATCATGTAGGGCATTGATTGATAATTTTGACACTTTATAATAGGATTAAAAGTATACAACATTTAGTCACTTTCGATAATAGAGCATGAGTTTATCTCATGCAAATGGGACCTTGTTAGATCCTAGTGCATCTATATTGAGAGGTGTTATGCTCATGGATATTGATAAAAAGGAGCAGTACAAACCAAGGGATATGCCTCAAACATATGATTTATATGTTGATTTCTTCATACATTGTATCATTATATGTGTGTGTGTGTATGTATATGTGTGTGTGTGTTCATGACATTTATCACATGGTTTTTTTTGGTTTCAAATAGATTTGTACTATTTAATGCTTTGTTTATCATTATATATTTTGAATTTCATTTATTTCCATGGTGTATGTTAGGATTTGGTAGATTGTGTGACAAATATGTTCATTGTTTAAATTATTATTTTGTATTAGTGATTAATAAATCATTGATGAAATGAAATCTAGATGAAAATATGAAAGCATGATTGTAATGATCAAGTGGTAATGGGACTACTAATTTTAATTTTGTAATTCCCTCTGAAGTATTTATAAAAATGTCTTGTGAATCTATATGTATTTATTTAGGTACTGATATCTGATGTGTAGATTCACTTTCTCCCCATGCCTCTTTATAATGGACCTAATCAACCAATGGTTCCTCATTAGGATCAATGTGGGAGAGATCAGTCCTAGGAGATAAGTAATTAGGAGAATAACTAATACTAGTGGTCATGTTCTATTAAGGTTGATAGACCATGTGTTCCTCATAAGGAGTAACATGGGATGGATCAACCCTCTTAGACAAGCCTCTAGGATAAGTATGTGGAATAGGTCTAGATATGTATTTTTGATATGCAATGATTTTTTGATTGGATAAATGTATAAGCTTTTGATCCAGATAAAAACACTCATTATATTGATATCCATTAATATAATGGTAGGTGAAAAAGTGTTGTCTTTTTGCTTTCTCAAATTGGTGTGGGGGATAATGTGAATTATGAGGGAGCATGATCATTTATTTATACATCAAAGTTTAAAATATAGCATGTGGTCTATTTTGGTAAGAATCAAAATGAATACATTATCATTTGGTAGAGGTATATGGCCTAATTATGGGAGATAGTCTATAAGCATGATCCTTTATTTTGTTTAACACCTTTATCATTTGGATTTTTACACATGTTATTGATTATGCAAAGGGTATTTCAAATGGTTTATGATCTTTTGTGACTTGTTTATTTGTCTTACAATAATGAAACTTATTATGTGTTATTTTCAATGGAGAGATTGGTAACATCTATTGAGTATTCATTAGAGTACATGCATATTTATGCACATCCTAATATAATGTATCAAATGAAGCAAAGGTCTTATGTAATGCTATTTTTCTGAGTGAGTAAAAATGACCTATACTAAATATAAATTCTTCTTCCAAATAGGATGGTATATAATTTAAAGAATATAGATCATCCTTAAATTGAATGACATAGTCATCTAAAGATTCACTTTCTATTTGTATCAATGTTTGTAAATATTCCAAAGGTAATTTAGCCAAGTTATAATGATGAAAATATGATACAAACAAAAATTCCATTTTTTTGAAGGTTTATAATGAAATATTTAGAAAATTATAAAACCAATCAAGAGCCCCTTGGGTTAAGCTATGATGAAAAGACTTTAAAAGTAATATTTCATTTTTGGCCCAATGTTCAAAGGAATGTATATAATATTGTAAATAACTAACAAGGCCCCATTGTCAATTAAAGGAGGATAACTCAAGAATAATAAATTTTGAAGGATGAGGATCCTCAAATACATTCCTATAAGTAGGTTTCTCTATTAATGTATTGTTCTCAAGAACAGACTTGTTAGAATAAATTTATAGTTTAAGAGTTTTGACTTATTGTTGCAAATCTCCCATGATAGTCATGATAGATAACATATCATAAGAGGAGGTTGAATTTTTTTTATATTGGTTGTAAATTAACATGCACATAAAAAACATGAATAATTTAATCTATATAATTATTAAGGGGCAAATGATCACATGTTTATATTTCATGTTGCAAAGGGTTATCCATGGTTAAAAATGTGATCATATCATGTTGGATTTCACTGAAGTTGCTATTATTGTCAATAAAAATCTCTTCACATTAAATATGAATGGGGGAATATATGTCACTTCTAATCATTTTATCTTTTGTATGATAAATTTTAAGGAGGAAATGAAAAAAACATTTTATAATTAATTTGTAAAATAATGTTAACTAATAATGTAATGTTTACTTTTAGTTTGACTTTCTAAAGGAGTGAGAGAAGATGTAATGCTAGTTTTGATCCTATTTGAACAAATGAATTGATCTTTAAAAATGATACATGTAACATAATTGGGAGATTATTTGTGTCCACAAATAGTGCATGTTTTGTAAGTAATTCCTTATTATGGTTATATGTACTCTCATTTTTTTCCCCAAGAAAGACAATGGGAGACATAGGACATATATTTTACTCATCACACACTAGACAATATTAATAAATTTGGCTATTTGCATGTGAATCATCCAAATAAGGAAACTAATTTTTTACATAATATTAATTGGATAATTAGTTTCACACTTGATTTCATCAAAGTTTTCATCATGAGAGATAGGGGAGTAACATTCAATTTTTTTAACATTTTCATTTTTGGAAGGGGAGGAAACACACTCACTTTCTAAAGTAACTAAGGAAGGTATGCATGCAATATTTTGATTTTCAACATTATGAATTCTAAAGTTTTGTGTATCTAGTAACTATTCATCATCTCAAATCAAAGGAATAGGAACAGTGCCATAACCAAGAGGAATGTCATCATAGTCATACCAAAAAGTAGAAATATCATAGTTACTACCTTGGTCATTTACATTTGCATTTTCATCATTATTTTATTATTATCATATTTGTAATAAAAATAGGATTTATCTCATTTTTTGTATTATTTTAGGTAATCATATTCAATACATTGATTATCAAGTGGAATAAATTATAGATCATAATGGACCTTCAATACATGGTGTTATATCAGTGATTCCATAAAGTTTTCAATGTTCAAGACAATTTTGAAGAACACAACCACTAGGGATAAATAAATAATGTAAATAATCATTCCTAAGATTAGCCCATATAAGTAAGAGAGAAATAAGATCTAAAAATAGAATACA
This sequence comes from Torreya grandis, assembly GCA_037957365.1. Lineage (NCBI taxonomy): Eukaryota > Viridiplantae > Streptophyta > Pinopsida > Cupressales > Taxaceae > Torreya > Torreya grandis. The sequence continues at coordinate 681,815 of JARHVA010007404.1, forward strand.
TAAATATAAAATTGAATTTTGGAGGTAAAAACACTTATATATAAACTAGTGTTATGGTTTAACAAATAAAGGACAAGTCTACCAAATGTTTCATTCTTTTTGGATTCACAAGAGAAACATATAATCAATAAAGTTTTTGAATGAAATATTTTAATATTCAGATTTTAACAATGTAATATAGTAATTTGACAGTATAATTCTTTTAATCATGTGAAATAGATGCGATGAGTAAAAATTTACTAAGGGATAAAAGAGAGCATATCTTATTTGATGTTCTATTCTAGAATATGATATTGATTAGGAATAATCATAGGGTTACCCTAAAGATCTTTAACTTGTTCATTATGAATTCTAACTACTTTTTCTATCAGATAATTTTATCCATTGGGGACAATAATGTCGATGCTAGTGTATGCTTTTAATGTAGGTGTTCAATCAAGGATATGTACAGGAGTGGCTAAATTTTCATCAATCTTGTATTATGACATATGTAATTATTTTACATCATAGGATGTGTTTTATTGTGTGTGTAACCTAGATAATAAAAAAAACCCATAATTCCTTTCAATTATACCTACTATAACCTAGTAGAGAGGGAATAGTAACATGTCAAGATATCCCTAGAAAACATGTTTGTTTCTAAGTGCTACCTACATAGACAATACTCTAAAGAGGTTCTCATATTTGAATGAATTTATCCCTCCTAGGTATGTGTGTGAAATTATAATAATGTGACTATATTATATTTTTCTAATAACCCTTGGTAAAATTAATGCAATAGTATATTTAACCTTTGGAATACTTCAGATATTTGATTCAATGTTGTAGTGCAAGTTGATATCTTGAAATAAATAATACTTTTTAGTTATATAAATGCCTAATAAATTTTTTAGGTGTGTGTTAATTAGAATATAGACTTTGTATATATTATAACCTTTTGATTTTTATTATAACCTAGTGATTCATGAAAATTTGACAATAGGATGGATAAATAGGGCTAACAAAATGGTCATAAAGTGAAAGCTATAAAAGTATAAAAAGATAATCCTAGACAATTGTGTTGTAGTTCGACTCTAACATCAATGCTAGTGGCCTCAGTGGATGAAAGTGTATAGGCAATAAAATGCATAGATAATATAAAATAATAGGTATGTATCCCTGGCATACTAAACATAATATATAAGCCCAAGGTATAGGTAAATCAAGTGAAATAAGATGGAACCAAAGAGGTTCATAAGAGACCACTTGAATAGATGTCTAATTATATTTGTAAATGTATATACATATAATGAGACTATAAATATGTGTGATTTTACTAAAATGGGTGTCTACATCCTACCATAGAGGTAGCAGACATATCCTTATTTAGCTCTAGTGGATATATCGACCATACAATAATGAGTAAGCATATCAATGTAAAAAGTGATAGTGGTTCCATGAGGGATGTGGTGAGGATATTCATCATCGTGTATCGATGAAAAAAACATATTGGGTGACCATTCTAATGAAACTATTATTAGTATGTAATTTTTGTGAAATTATTCTACCACTTTCATTTCTTAGAGGTAACGATATACATTTTAATAACCAGTGATATATAAAATAGATTTTATATCTATGAGAGATTTTATGTTTATTTTTATTTAAATTTTGTATATGTGATAGAGGAGGAGATAGACTGGAATACTCTATGGAGGCTACCCACAATGATATTATAGACCATGTTATGCCTCACTATGATATCATAAGGATGCCTAATATTGTGGCACCAACACCTAAATCACATGGAAAATAATTTTAGATAGCCAGATAGGTTACAAGGCCACTCTAGATACATGATCAAGTTGTTGGATAGGTGGAGGAAATGAAAAGGGTATGGGGAGGTGAGGTATATGCATGATAATTATTGGATATAAATAGGTCCACTCATATGGATATATCTAAGAGGTAGTATATCTATACATACATGTGGTGAAGCTATATGGATATGTCAATGGTATGTGGTCATAGACTAGGACACTACATATAATTTTATAGGATTCTCAATTTGGAGCCTCAATGGTGAGCATGGAACCTCACCCAGATGGTGTTGAAGGTGATCCATAGGGTTAGAGCCCACATTGTACTCAAATGCAATATATGTGATGTATAAAAAGTAGGCACACACACACAGATATATGTGTGTGTGTGTGTATGTATGTATATGTGTGTGTGTGTGTGTGTGTGTGTGTGTATATATATATATGTATATGTATATATATATATATATATATATATGTATATATATATGTATATATATATATATGTATATATATATGTATATATATATATACATATATATATATATATATATACATATATATATACATATATATATACATATACATATACATATATATATATATATATATACATATACATATACATATATATACATATATATATATATGTACATACACACACACACACACACACACACACACACACACACACACACACACACACACACACACACACACACACACACACACACACACACACACACACACACACACACACACACATATATGCATATACGTACATATACATGTGTGTGTGTGTGTGTGTGTGTGTGTGTGTGTGTGTGTGTGTGTGTGTGTGTGTGTGACTCATTGTTTTTACCTACATGTATGAATAATGATCTATGATTTATTTTCTTTTTATCTCACATTTATGTTTAAATATCATTTCATGGGTAAATGTGAAGTTATATGGTGTATGTTTTTCTCTTTTCTATAAAATGTGATAAAAATCATGGTTAAAAAGAATAAAATCTAAATATGATTAAAAAATTAATATCTTAAGTAAGTAGATGCAAAAATAGATTAAAAAAAGATGTAAAAATAAGGAAAAATAAACATAAAACAAACCAAAACATTGTAAGTAAATAGAAAATACCTAATGTAAGAAATATATTAATCAAACAAGGATATGTATAAAAACTAAAGTCATCTCATGCAATCAAAGTAAATTCAACTTTATTAAAAACATGAAGGGATTCAAATTGATTGTAAATGAGTTTCATCCAAAATGTAAGAATAATAAATTCAACTTAAATCAAACAAAAGAGAGACATAACTGATTGTAAAAAAATGACATCCAAAATGTAATGCAAGTAAATCCAACTTAAATCAAACATAAATAAAGACATGTTATTTGAAACTAAATCTAAAGTAAGATAATTAAAGTCAACTTAAATCAAACAAGGACATAAATGATTGCAAATAAAGTTAAAGGATCCCATGAGTAAAAACCCAAAATCAACATTTTTTCTTAAATGTGATGTAAGAAAGCACAAAAATCTAAATATGTGATTATGATGACTAAGATGGTGTGGATGTAAATGGTGATGGGAATTTTTTTTGAAGGCTTGGTTGTATTCCCCAAGGTCTTGTAATGTAACTAAATTTTTGAAAATGTAAGTGGCATCATAAATAATGGTGAAAAATAAAATATTGAATTAGATAAGAAAGGACATGATAAGCTAGAAGTAACATCCATCAAAGGCATATTGGGGAAGATATGATAGAATATTAATGATGCAATTCACCATGAAGGGAATGTATAAATACTTAGTAGAGGAAAAATAATCTAATCAAGTGGGAAAGGATAATAACTATTGACATCAAGGACTTAAGAAACCACACATAACAACTTTAAAAATGGGGGTAACAAGTGGAATGGATGCATAGAAATCAATGGGCTGATATCTTTTAGTAACATGCTCCTTTATCTTCAAGATCCCTTATAGATTTATTCTACTATGAATATTTGATACTTGTTTGTAAAAGTAGGTGGAAATTGAATTCAATAAGATGTAATGATGAGATTAAATCTCCTACCCAAGTCTACTATCGTAAAACACCCAAAAAGACCTTAGATTTATCCACGGGCCAACTATATATTTTAAACTTTAGACATAATAGAATATGTTCCAAAAAATCATGTATTTTAATGTGATCTAACATTTAATATACAATTTCATTTTAACAATATCATGTATTTTAGTGTGATCTAACATTTAATATATGATTTCATTTTAACATTACATTTTATTATGATATGGATTTGAACTCTTTTGTATTTTTATATTTGCCTCCTGATGAATTTATATAAAACTATGGGTATTAAAGGTGACTATGATAAGAGATCTTGAAATGAGTTTCTATATAGGAGAACCTAAATACCATGGTGTCTAATAACTCTTAGACTTGCACCTTTGATAAGAGTGTGTAACCTCAAACTAACCTTAGTGTGACTTAAATGAAAATAAATGGTGATCATATAATATTTGTTCATATGAGAAAGGGTGATACAATGATGAATAATATTATAGATGACCATATGAAGAGAATGTTGATTCAAAAGTTAATAAGCCATGTTATGAAAGGTGATAATTCATGTCACTAAGGATATTATGCTAACCTACATGAGACCTAAGACAAGTACTATTAAGAGAATTTATTTCAAAATAAGGAAATGTAAAATGACCTAAAGAATCAAAATCAGACTAATAGAAACTACAAAAAGGTTAAAATGTGATAAAAATAACTTGAAGATGATACCTAAGATCCACTATGCAAATAAAGGCTTACCATAGAATGATTTTAAAATTATAAAAAATCAAAATACATGCTAAAAATAAAAGTGTTTTAAATGAAAAAGAACATGCTCTAAGTAGGATATATAGTAAAATCATCACTAATGATAAAAAAAATAGTAATAGGAAATATAATCCTATGATAATGTGAAAACTATTAAATTTTAAATCTAATGAGAAAAGAGATTTGAAATCTTGTGAGTGAATTAAAATTTAAAACCTTGTAATTTTAGGTTCAACAATATATTTTACATTAATTTTAAAAAAAAACACTATTAGGATATAAATGATGAGAATAATTCCTCAATCCAATTTTATACTTGATATATAAAAATGCACATATTAAATATAGTTTGGAATATATTGTAACAGGTAAGATAAATATTATCTTATTCATTGATTAGATTTGAAGTATGATAATCCAAATACTCCACCTTAGGATTGTATAATTACTCTATATATGATTTGCATTTTCCTAATTTATTCTCCTCAATTTTTATAAATTTGGTCAGTATTAACATTCAATACTAATTATAGTGGTTTAAAATTGCCTTGATAGTGAGCAACTATTTCCTTCTAAAATGATTTGACTATGTTTATGATGTCTATTTTTTTCCTTTATCTATTTCCATAATCAAATGGGATTAGTTTTATTCTCAAACCATAATTTTAATAAAATAATCTATATATTATAATGATATGAAGAGAGCTCAAACATGATTGTAGTTCTCTATTTAATATGTGTGAGGGTTTTATGCAATCCTATATTCTCCTTATCCTATTTTCCCCTCAATACAAGCATGCAGATATGAATTGACCCTTGTAAACTTTAGATTCAACTCTTTTTTTTTTTTTAATTTCCAATATATAATATATTATAACCATTTATATTTCAATTTGTTTGTCCCAAAATAAATTAATATGTGTGTGTGTGTGTGTGTGTGTGTGTGTGTGTGTGTGTGTGTGTGTGTGTGTGTGTGTGTGTGTGTGTGTGTGTGTGTGTGTGTATATATGTATATATATGTGTATATATGTGTATATATGTATATATATGTATATATATATATATATATATGTATATATATTTATATATATATATATATGTATATATATGTGTGTGTATATATATATATATATATATATATATGTATATATATATATGTATATATATATATGTATATATATGTGTATATATATATATGTATATATATATATATATATGTATATATATATATATATATATATATATATATGTATATATATATATATGTATGTATGTATATATATATGTATGTATATATATATATGAGTCTCTAAATTTGAATTAATGGCCTAATGGTGCTCAAAAGATAAAAAAATAAGTTGAAATGTGTCATAATATCAATAATCAAGAAAAATGTTCTATAAATAAATAACAAGGGGACCATTGTCAATTATTATATTTTTTTAGTGCCAATAGTTGATACCAATCATGAATATTAGAATTGGCCCAAGGCTTAAAATAATCTAAGGGTGATAAGGAGGGTAATGTATGTATGTGATATGTCACATGAAGCTACTAATGATAGGATAAAGAGATCATGCAACTAAATAAAATAAATAATACAATCAGAATATCAAAATAAAATTGACACTAAGTACTTATTTTTTTATTTAAAATTTATTTATAGAAAATTGTTTAAAATTATTTTGAAATAAAGCTTCTACCTAATCTAGGTATATGTAATTTTATACAATTTTATAAAATATCATTATCTTAGAATATATTATTACATTAAATCTATATATCCATATAAATATGGTTGAATAAACACTTTCATCAAATAAAATAATATTAAAATAGTTTATTCATATAGATAAATGTAGTTCTCATGGGTCATAATGACACCAATTTGGCTTAAGATATTATTAAATATTGTTTAATATTAAAATGCATTGTTTTATCATATTTACATGTCTTATATAAAAAAAGGTAATCCAACTATATTTTCACAATAAAGCATGAATTTGGTATGGCTTATTATTTTCTATCAGAAGTAATTATCATTGTTGTTTAATAAATATTAAGAAATTGAAATAAATTTTATACAATGCAATTCATAATTTTAATAAATACATCTTTCTTGAAATGGCTTGTTTTATGGAATGTATATTGTATATAAATATGGTTGCATTCCAATTTAAGGTATTTTTAATAGCTTATTCACAATTATATATAAATTTGGATTAAGATATCATTTTATATTTTTTAGTGTTGGAATATTTTGTTTTTTAGTTGTTACCTATTTACCTATATTGTATTTTCTATTTACTATTCAAATACTAATTTACATTGTTGAATGTGAAATTATATATACATTTGGACTTATTATTGATTACCTAATTTTAAATGTATATTTATATATTTAATTAGTTTATTTTTATATAATTATATTTGTAAACATTTTTTGTTGGCATATTAAAATTATTGACAATAACATGGTGTTTTTTTTAATAATACATGATGAATAAAAAAAGGTGTAATAAAATTATAAAGACAAAAGTAGATTACTATTTTTAATACATTATGAATAAAATATGTAAAGGTGTTTATTTTTTAAATAAAAAATATTTTTTGCAATTGAATGTTATATGGTTTTTCCTGACATATTTGCTTTCATGTACTTATTTATGAGTTTTGTAAATATGTTAATATAATTAATAAATATAGGACTTACTATAATTAAAATTATTCTTAAGAATATATTTTTTTTTATGTATGTAGGTTAAACAGCTCTCATTTTTTATTTATAATCTCAACTTGCATTTTGCATTCAATAATACATGGAAGCTTATGAATACCTATAATGGAAGTAAATTCTCTCAAAGGTTAAAAGAATACAACTCTTTAGGAATATTTGAAGCATATCCAAAATATTATCCTAAAAAAAAAAAAAATCTTCAGAGGCCCAAAAATTTTACCCATATTGACCAAGGTTTGAGTCAGGCTTTCCCCTAGCATAACTCTATACTATTTGTTAGGAGATAAATGATTCTCATTTGTAACCTAGGATAATTACCTCCCATTAAAGTTTTGCTAATAAATTTAGGAACTTAAAATGATTATACCCTTTCATGAACCCTTAACACTACTATCATATTGAATATAATTTTATCATAAGTAATGTTCCAGCCCTTCAAGTTTGACTATGTAGAGTACTTTGTAAAATAATTGATGTATTAGAACCACAAACTATGTCTTAATACATAGAAAATTTTCAACAATATACATTGAGTGTCAAAATACTCTTTCATGACCCACTTTAAACATTGAGATGAATAACACCATTAGATAAGGATCTAGATTATATTTTAAACATTGCAACTTTGAAACTTATAAATTTGAGAAATTTAAACATGCAATGTAGTAACTTGAACATGAATGATTATCATGCTTGGTTTATTATATTGAATTAAATTTTTATGGGTAAAGATATTTTTAATTTTAAATTTTAAGTGTATGAATGAGTTCACATGAATGTCAAATTCTCCCATAATATTAAAATTATGAACCGTGTTGTATTTTAAAATTTGTGCAGTGTCATAAACTTGAAACTTTCTCTTGAGAACTTTTGCTTCTTGACACAAGCCCATTGCAGTTCTCCCCTGTTGATGAGAGATGTATATTTTGAGTAAATTATTTAAAAATAAATCATTTGTGAAATATATGATCATTTAGTGGCATTTTTTAATTTTTTAAATTGGTTTGCATCATATTATGAAATATTACATTAATTTGCATATGAAACATGTGTTAGATAGATATAACATTAAATAACCTAAGGATGATGTCAATGATGTGAATCATGTAAAATAGTAAAATTAAATGAATTAATGCATGATATGAATCATGAAATCATAATAATAAGTAATGAAAAAAATCATGTCATAAAATATCACATAAGGCCGAAATGTCACATACAAGGGACATGTGGATGTTATGTAAACGCACAAGGCCAAGGGTCACATTTAAATGGCATAAGGATAACATGAAAGAAAGAAAATGCATATATTTTACACAAAATAGAAAATGATACACATAATAATAAAGAGAATAATTTCTTATTATGTATTAAAGTAAGAATGTAAAGGGAAACATAAATAAAATTAGACTATTCTACATAAACCAAATGTATAAATGTCATTATTATTATATAGAATATTCATGTAACGCATTCTAAAGTATAAGTGATTAGAAAAAAATTAAGATATATATCTCAACATGGTATAAATGTTGTGGATAGATACAACATGTTAAATTGTTCATAGAGAACAAAGAGATGTTCCCAAATTACCAAGGTTGTTAGGTAATAAGGGAATCCCAGAATAAATAAATAAATGTCTAAAATTATGTCTTATGTCACACTTAATATCTTGTGAAAAGTAGTGTGTATATAAATATTAAGTATTCTATATAATTGTAATGAAATAAATAACATATATAAATAAATAAGATAGCAACATTTGAAAATCACTATCTGTTATTATTAATTTTTTTCATATATATATATATATAGTGTTGTTAATGGTTTTTTTGACATATGTGAACGTTTTTAGATTTTTATTAGATTTTTACTATTATATTTTATCATATGTTAAAAATGATGTATATCAATTATAAATACATTGGATATGCTTGTTGGAACATGTTTTTTTTAATCTTGAATTATAACTATGTTTCCTCTGAAATGATGATTATTGAACAATAATGCTGAAATGTTAGAGAATCATAATTAGTGATTAGTGTAACTCCCATTAATCCTTGTCATGATATTCCAAGAATTACATTTTATTACTATAAAATATAATCAACTTAATAATGCAGAACATGATTTAGGAGAAAGGGTTAT